>OY992879.1:63785179-63800179 GCA_963921405.1 Cepaea hortensis
GAAGGAGGAGGAGGGAGGAGGAGGGAGGAGGTAGCGGGAGGAAAAAGGGAGGAGGGAGGAGAAGAGAGGAGGAGGAGGAGGGAGGAGGAGGAGAAGGGAGTAGGAGGGATGAGGAGAAGGGAGGAGGAGAGGGAGGAGGAGGGAGAAGGGAGGGGGAGAAGGAGGAGGTAGAGGGAGGAGGAGGTAGAGGGAGGAGGGAGGAGGCGGAGGGAGTAGGAGGGAGGAGGATGGAGGAGGAGGGGATAGGAAGAGGGAAGAGGGAGAAGGAGGAGGGAGGAGGGAGAGGGAGGAGGGGGAGGAGGTAGAGGGAGGAGGAAGAGGTGGAGGGAGGAGGTAGAGGGAGGAGGAGGGGATAGGAAGAGGGAAGAGGGAGAAGGAGGAGGGAGGAGGGAGAGGGGAGGAGGGGGATGAGGTAGAGGGAGGAGGAAGAGGTGGAGGGAGGAGGTAGAGGGAGGAGGAGGGGAGGAGGTAGAGGCAGGAGGAGGGGAGGAGGTAGAGGCAGGAGGAGGGGAGGAGGTAGAGGGAGGAGGAGGGGAGGAGGTAGAGGCAGGAGGAGGGGAGGAGGTAGAGGCAGGAGGAGGGGAGGAGGTAGAGGCAGGAGGAGGGGAGGAGGTAGAGGCAGGAGGAGGGGAGGAGGTAGAGGGAGGAGGAGGGGAGGAGGTAGAGGCAGGAGGAGGGGAGGAGGTAGAGGCAGGAGGAGTAGAGAGGAGGAGGGAGTTCGCCATTCCGAATTCATACTCGTCTAGGTTCTGTGATTTCGGTCCTTCCATTGATTGTTCTTCCCTTCTACACGACTGTAGATAACTTCCTTACACATAAAAAGATGAATTGTTATTGATATTGCCGTGGCATGGAGGCATATATATCAGCAGCAGAGTTGAACGCCTACGCCAGCCGGCACGGCACTTGATGATGATGATGATTGCCGTGTGACGATTCTGTGTAGTCACGTCATTTTCTTCCCTTTCCCTAGCGTTTTGGTTCGGGGATTCTTTCATCATCATCATCATATATTTACGTACGTATTTTGGGAGGGGGAGGAGGGAGGAGGAGGAAGAAGAAAAAAAAAACTATGACAGTTGGCAGCTCTGGAATGAAAGGCAGGCGTGTAGAAAATTTCATCTCAATCGGATGGGCCGTTCGCGAACAAATAAAGGACATACATAGATACATAAATACAGACAGACATCCTAATTTATATATAAGAAGATATATGCCGGCTTCCTGGCCTAGAGCTTAGCGACTTTTCTCCGTACTCTCGTATAAGCTCGTAGGTATCGTGACGACGGTGAGAATCATCAGTGGTTCGAATCGCGTCGGTAACTTACAGGGTTTGTGAGCCGGCCGCTCAGAAAGCAATAGCAAACTACTGAGCGTAATCTTGCCAAGAAATCAACAAACAGCTGAAAGATGCTGATGTTGACAGCGATGTCCTGTAAAGGATATGCAAAACACACGGACACACACACACACATATATATATATATATATATATATATATATATATATATATATATATATATATATATATATATATATATATATATATATGCCTCCACCACTTGTCCTGTCTTTCCTAATTCATACATAGTTCTAATATTCTAGGCCCCATTTCTAGAAATATCGCTATGTGGGATGGGGATGAAGAAACTCTGCGATCTGGACATATTGTGGGTGTCTCCGCATCACGCCATACCTCTACTTGAAGATGCTCCTTTGCTCTAGACTGGTTGGTTATGCTGGTTTCTTTGTCTGTACACATGCTCATGATCTGTTGGATTTTGCAGCTACAGTTTTTCTATTGAATGAGAAAGCCAGCTCCATGCCCCTATCTTAGAATATTCAGTTCCAACTTTAAATCAGCACTACTGCAGGCTTCAGACACACTGAGAACAACCAGCAGGATAACAAATAAATAACACACATTCATTAATTGGTGCATGTGCAAAACTATAACGATTTGACAGAATCACCGATGTGAACCACACGGAGTGAACTAAACAAATACCAGTGAATAAAAAAGTAAATAAAAGATACTTACGTCTTTATCTGGAATATACAGGACAAAGAAATAGAGGAAGACATAAGAACACATAGAAAAAAGAAATTGAGTCAGAAATGAATAATAATGAGAGAAAATGGTAGATGGCCTGGGGTGAGTTGCTTGGGAACCAATGCATCAATGGGAGTTCAAGTGCGAAAGAAGAAGAAAAGAAAACCATAGTAAACTGTCTGTTGTACTTTTTACAGACGCAAAATCATTAATGAGGCTTTCCAGTCTGAAGAATGCCAGAGCTATGGACATTACTATGTAACCTATGCAGTCAGCGAAAGGTCGACATACAGTGGCTTGCTTGGAAACGAGAGAACTGATCATCTATGAAAGGTGCAACAGAAAAGCAATGCAACCACCAAAAGAAAAGAATCAATCAAATCAATCAGAAAGCTGCCAACAACAGCACAAGAAAACTACCATTGTATGGACGAAACAGAAGAAATCATACTACGCCTCAAAATAGGATACAATCAATTACATGCATACACAATTTAAGATTGGCAAATAGGCTTTGTGCGCATGTGAAGAGGCACTACATCAGCAGATCACATACTCCAAGACTGAGCTGACATATCTAGACACACTTTCTGGCCTAGAGAAACATCAATGGCAGCTAAACTCTATGGACCACTGAGTGAACAAACAAAAAACCCAGTGAAGTTTACGCAAATGACAACATTGCAGTTATAGAAAATTAATTTCAAGCATAAGAAAAGAAGAAGAGGATGAGCACAAAGAAGATGAGTATGATGAAGTTTATAATGATGACACATTAATTGGTACACATAAGAATATCCAATCACACGTGACATATTAACTGATACACAAATAAAACCAAACACACATGATATACAAGTACTTGTATACTTGAATTGATTATTAAATATTAAAAATAGCCAATGACATATGACATAATGGGTGGTACATCTAAAAAATATAAAAAACACATATGATTGGTTAAAAAATAAAAGTTATTTGCATATCTTGTACAGGATGTCGCAGTCACCTGCAGCGTATTGTGACTGTGATCTCTTGGCAAGTTTACGTTCAGTAGTTTGCCATTTATTTCTGAACGATCATTACCCATACCATTTTATATTTAAAAAACAAAACCAACATAAGGTGGTCGGCTGCCAAATCGCCCACAGCTGTGTTTCGAACGTGGTATGCGGGAATATGAACTGCGAAGGTAACCCTTTCGCCACAGTGATATGATTGGTAAATATTAAACATAACAAATCACGAATTATGTTGTTGTTTTTTTGTTAGTAGCAGCTAGAAATATCAGCGTTAGAGGAGGATGGTTGAACTGAGGTAAATGATGGTTGACGGACTGAGATGTCGACATGGAGGAATATCATCAACAGAAATGATGGTTGATGGACTGAGATGTCGGCATGAAGGAATATCATCAACAGAAATGATGGTTGATGGACTGAGATGTCGGCATGAAGGAATATCATCAACAGAAATGATGGTTGATGGACTGAGATGTCGGCATGGAGGAATATCATCAACAGAAATGATGGTTGATGGACTGAGATGTCGGCATGGAGGAATATCATCAACAGAAATGATGGTTGACGGACAGAGATGTCGGCATGGAGGAATATCATAAACAGAAATGATGGTTGATGGACTGAGATGTCGGCATGGAAGAATATCATCAACAGAAATGATGGTTGATGGACTGAGATGTCGGCATGGAGGAATATCATCAACAGAAATGATGGTTGATGGACTGAGATGTCGGCATGAAGGAATATCATCAACAGAAATGATGGTTGATGGACTGAGATGTCGGCATGGAGGAATATCATCAACAGAAATGATGGTTGATGGACTGAGATGTCGGCATGGAGGAATATCATCAACAGAAATGATGGTTGACGGACAGAGATGTCGGCATGGAGGAATATCATAAACAGAAATGATGGTTGATGGACTGAGATGTCGGCATGGAAGAATATCATCAACAGAAATGATGGTTGATGGACTGAGATGTCGGCATGGAGGAATATCATCAACAGAAATGATGGTTGATGGACTGAGATGTCGGCATGGAGGAATATCATCAACAGAAATGATGGTTGACGGACTGAGATGTCGGCATGGAGGAATATCATCAACAGAAATGATGGTTGATGGACTGAAATGTCGACATGGAGGAATATCTTCAACAGAAATGATGGTTGATGGACTGAGATGTCGGCATGGAGGAATATCATCAACAGAAATGTTGGTTGATGGACTGAGATGTCGGCATGGAGGAATATCATCAACAGAAATGATGGTTGATGGACTGAGATGTCGGCATGGAGGAATATCATCAACAGAAATGATGGTTGATGGACTGAGATGTCGGCATGGAGGAATATCATCAACAGAAATGATGGTTGATGGACTTAGATGTCGACATGAAGGAATAACTTCAACAGAAATGATGGTTGATGGACTGAGATGTCGGCATGGAGGAATATCATCAACAGAAATGATGCAGAACACCACAGATCAACGACTTTGAAAATGCATGAAAGCAATGTCAACAAACAGCTTCAGTGTTACTGATGAAGAATAAGCAATCACACATGACAGCTTCACTGTTACTGATGAAGAATAGGCAATCACAAATGACAGCATGATGGGTACACGTGAAGAATAACCAGTCACACATGACATGTGAATTTGTACACATGAAGTATAGCCAATCACATGTGATTTGTTGAGTGGTACACATGAGGACTACACATTCACACATGACATCTTGCTGTGTACACACGAAGATTAGCTAATCAAACTTGACACGTTCATTGGTACATATGACACCCAGATTGGTACACATAAAGGCTAGCCCATTACATGACATTTGATTAGTGCACATAAAGATTGATCTATGGACAATAATACTCAGATCAATAAATATACAACTTGATCTATGGACATTAAGACTCACATCAATAAATATACAACTACATGTACTGACAATACCCCTCATATCAATAGATATACAATTTGATCTACGGACAATAACCCACACATCAACAAATATGCAACACGATCCATGGGCAGTAATCCTCACATCAATGACTATACAACATGAACCACGGACAGTAATCCTCACATCAATGACTATACAACATGAACCACGGACAGTAATCCTCACATCAATGACTATACAACATGAACCATGGACAGTAATCTTCACATCAATGACTATACAACATGAACCACGGACAGTAATCCTCACATCAATGACTATACAACATGAACCATGGACAGTAATCTTCACATCAATGACTATACAACATGAACCACGGACAGTAATCCTCACATCAATGACTATACAACATGAACCATGGACAATAATCCTGACATCAATGACTATACAACATGAACCATGGACAGTAATCTTCACATCAATAAGTATGTAACATGATCCATGGGCATTAATCGTCACTTTAATAAGGATACAATTTGATCCATGGACAGTTATCCTCACATCAATAAATATACATCTTGATCTACGGACACTAATCCTCAAATCAATAAATATACAACATTATCCATGGACAGTAATCCTCACATCAATAAATATACAACTTGATCTACGGACAATAATCATTACATCAATAAATAAACAACATATTCATGAACAGTAATCCGCACATCAATGAATATACGACATGATCCATTGACAGTAATTATCACATCAATGAATATACAACTTTATGTATGGACAATAATTCTCACAACAATAAATATTCAACTTTATCTATGGACAATAATTCTCACACCAATAAATATGCAACTTGATTTATGGACAATGACTGGCACCTTGCTGTCTTAACAGACGATAGTTGGTAAAATGTAGTTATACCTCTCCATAACACAAATACTGGGCTGAATAGTAGAGACCATGTGTTGCTCATGCAGCATGATCCCTCTCTCGAACTGCCTATTTCACTCCAAAGGAAAGGTAACAACAATACGTCTGGAACAAGACAAGCTGCAGACGCTGGCGGATCAGCAAAGCAATACACTAATCTCCGTCCTTCGGAGCTTCCATCCTAGACCCTTTGCCGACCAAGACTTAGAGCCTGGTCTGCTCTTTTAGTCTTTAGGTTGCATTTCCTCCCACAAGGGTAAGGCGTGTACTCCTCTGCCCGAAGCCATTGGCACAATATGGGGTGTCGGAGTTTGGTGAGAGCCGCCCAAAATCCGGCGCCAGCAGAAAGCAGGAAGTACCGTCTTCTGTTATATGGTAGCTCAATCATATATTACTAAGACCTGACACATGTATGGACAATAATCCTAACATCAATGAATATACAACTTGATCTATGGACAATAATCGACACAACAATTAATATACACATTGATCTATGGACAATCATTCCCACATCGATGAATATACAACATGATCTATGGACAATAACCATAACATAAATGAATATACAACTTGATCTATAGACAATAAATCTCACATCAATGAATATACAACATGATCTATGGACAATAACCATAACATAAATGAATATACAACATGATCTATGGACAATAACCATAACATAAATGAATATACAACATGATCTATGGACAATAACCATAACATAAATGAATATACAACATGATCTATGGACAATAACCATAACATAAATGAATATACAACATGATCTATGGACAATAACCATAACATAAATGAATATACAACGTCATCTATGAACAATAATCCTAACATCAATAAACATACAATATGATTCATGGACAGTAATCTTCACATCAATAAATATAAAGCTTGATCTATGGACAATAATGGTCGCATCGATATATATACATCTTGATCCATAGAAAGTTATAATTACATCAATAAATATACAACTTGTTCCGTGGAAAGTATTCGTCACATCAATAACTATAAAATTGATCTATGGATAATAATCCTTACATAAATTAATATAAAACTTGATCTCTGAACAATAATCGTCACATAAATAAATATACAGCTTATCCGTGGATAGTAATGGTCGCATCAATAAATATACAACTTGATGCGAGGCCAGTAATCGTCAAACTAATTAATATACAACTTCATCCTTGGACAGTAATCGTCAAACCAATAAATATTTTGCACGTATGAACATCTGACCAATTGCATTAAAGGTCCAGGTAGTCCCAAGACAGATACTGCCACTGAAGTGTGAAGAGTTGGGGCTTCAGCTATTTTAGGGAACAACTAATCAGGTAGGGTGGCCACCTTTTCTTCCCAGACAATTTACAGAAAATTATGAAAATTGTCTGGTTCCCATTGTATAGAACTGAGTGGAAATCTGATCTGTACTGTCCGGGAAAAAAAGACATACTGTCCGGGAAAAAAAGACATACTGTCCGGGAAAAAAAGACAATCTCCGTCAGCCTCATGGATTGAACCTAGATTATCTATGTGGCAAGAAAGATGCTAACTGCTATGCCACCGAGGTTCCTCCAGCTGCATTATATGTCTGAAATGTGGACAGTGGCTGAATCTGATGAAAATCCTACAGGGGCATTCGAGATGTGGTTCCCCCCTCCCCCCCCCCCTCATAATATTAATATGAAAACAACAAGTTGGGCTGGAACATTCACAAATAAATATTTGTAGAAAATGTACCTATAAAGAATAATTCTTAAAGTATTCAAACAACGAATACTTTCACAGCTTCATCACTTTCTAAGACACGAAGAAACACCAAAGCGAGAAATGAAAGGCAAAATACTGGGAAGAAAATTAAGAGGCAGACCTAGAAAAACATTTATAAAACGGGCATGCAGAGATGTACCAATACACTCTCACCTGGACATACAGAGTGTGGCACAAGGCAGACAACAGCAGAATGTATTATCTGGAAGTGTCACCACCTGTCCAAGATCTGAAATACAATGACGAGGAAATAAAGAATACAGATAACACCAAGAAACAAACGCAAGAGAGGTTTATCATGATTTATTCAAGATGGGCCAGTTTCTGACAACTACTGAGGCATGACATCTGGCTAATAATGGAGAGAAAATATCACAAGACTGTTAGGGTGGACAAGGTCTGCACATGGACAAGCCACTTGATGATGAATATAGCCATAAATTGTGTACACACAGTTAATTATTTATCAGTCCAAGGCATGGGCATGTAGATACATGGGCATTGAGATAGAGGCAGTCAGTTTAGTAATGAGATCGCTCTAGGAGACTCAAGTACGTCAGATTGATTATGTTGATAATGTTCATGCCATACTTGCAAGGATGACTGAAACATGGGTGACTGACATGTGTGGAAATCTACAACTGTAAGTATAGGGAGTCTAATGCCCTGATCACATAGCTGTACAAGACAATGGGTTGTTTAAGGTAGTTGATTGGATGGTGGTTGATTGATTAGCTGGTAGGTGAATTTTCTGAAAGTCGGATGCATTCTCATTCAGGTCATCGAAGACCTAACAGGGTGTGCATCTATCGAAGCGAGGATGATGTAGAGATTTTCCTCCTGACCCAGATAAACAATCTATAGAAGTAATGATGAGATAGACATTTTCTTCCTGACCCTGTTAAACAATCTATCGACGTGAGGATGATGTAGACATTTTCTTCCTGACCCTGTTAAACAATCTATTGAAGTGAGGATGATGTATAGATTTTCCTCCTGACCTGTTACACATTCTATCGAAGTGAGGATGATGTAGACATTTTCTTCTTGATCCTGTTAAACAAACTATTGAAAAGAGGATGATGTAGAGAATTTCTTCCTGAGCCTGTTAAACAATCTCCACGTAATAATTCTCAAACAACTCCAGCGCAACAATCCACTGGTTATCAATCAAATAACTCTTCGGGTAAGGACAACAGGAGACACAATGTTGGTCCTCACTACAATCATGGTAATGCCAGTAATAGACAGTCATCTTAGTATCAACAAATGTCAGTTACAACATGGGGGAACCAATGCTGTAAATTGTACTGGACTAATGACCTCCACAGTAGTTCCTGCAAAAGCAAAACCCCGGTACACTACGTGGCCTGTTTGACTACATGATCTAGAACCCACGAATGGAGGAACTTGATAATAATCAAAGGCCTCCGGTTGTAGAGACAATTACTGTCAACGGAAGTCTAGTACAATGCTTGCACGACTCCGAATTTAAATATCACGCGGTCATTGCTGGCGGCTGGTATAACCAGGATAGCTGACAAACCAAACCGTTGTTGGGAAAGTGCTACCTTGAGTTTTTCAAAAATGGAATAACAGATTGCCAAAGTAATTATAACGTCTAATTACGTCACAGGAACAATTTCTGTGGCAGTGATAGAGGACCCAGGTTGTCCATTCATGTTAGGACGTAGGTATGTTTATCTGTGGGAGCCAAAATCACCAATGTATGTAGCTGCCATGAAGACTCACCAAGATGATAGATTTGGAATGTTTCTTACACATGTATCAGCTATAACATTGTAAACATACTGACCAAGATTATAATTTGGGAATGTTTCCTACACATATATCAGGTTTTTCATTGCCAACAGACTGGCCAAATGATAAGTTGGGGATGTTCCCTACACATGTATCATTGCCAACAGACTCCAATTCGAAGCTGAGTGGGATACCAGATTTGACATTCTAGCGGTGAATTTACTTACTTGAAAAATAGAACCTTAGTGATAACGAGATGAGGCCCATGGGTTAATGGGTCTGGACGCCGATCCACATATAGTAGATTGTGTAGACGCAATCACTTGCACCTGTGTGTTACCAGACCCTCACATCAGAAGCAAGGAACAGCAACCCTGCAGTCTACCATGCATGTCCCAAGAAGTGACTAATGAGGATTGGCACCACATTGACAAGTATAGATACACAATCCAACCAATCAAAAATCTCAACACAGATGTGGGCGTAAGTTGGTTGAAGACCTATGCTTCTATGGGAGATGAAGGGTATTAGAAGAAAACGTTCGCGTCTGGTTCCTGCTGGCTTGGTTCCTTACAGGTATGGGTTGTGTAGATGTGTTTTATAAATAATAGAAAGATGGTAGATCCCCCAGTGTTGCCATATTGACACTTTTAGCACCAACTTTGGTGCTTTTTCAAGTCATTTGGTGCTGAAATGTTGCAGTTGGCGCGGCAGGGCGAATTTGGTGGTTCACAATTTTTTGGGGGTGCTTTTTGGTGCTTTTTCTTTGAGTGGGTAAACATTACTTTAAAAAATCGTTATGGGACCACTAAAAAGCTGAATTTTAACTGAAGCTAGGGAGTAAAACAGTCTTAGTACGTTACCACGCAATATTCAACTAACTTAACTCCCTTTAATACGATTTAGCTAACAGCGAACGCCATCTTGCAGACAAGACAAGTCCAAACGTCAATATATTAGCATGTAATCGAGTTCATAATTTGGTGGTGTCTACGTTATTCTTTCAGTTACGCTTATGTTTGATTCGCCATGAGCAAGAAATATTCTCAACATTTCAGAGAACAGTGGCTCAGTGACTCGAGATTTCAAAAATGGTTGTTAAAAAAAGGAGGGGATAATAATAAGTGTTTTTGCAAATACTGCAAGCAAATGTTTAATGACAGCCAGGTTAAGTGATATTGAGAGGCACAAGAATACAACGAAACATCAGAAAGCCGAACAACCATTCAGTACACAAAGACAAATAACAATTGCATTTGACAAATTGAAAGATGATGTCAAAGAAACAGAAGGATGCATGTCTTTGTTTATAACTGGCCATTGTTCGCTGCACGTTGTTGACCATTTAATTAACTCTGCAAGGTACACTTTGGTGACAGCAAAGGTTGCAAGAACTTTAAGCTTTGGAGAACTAAGTGCAGAGCAGTTATTTCAAATGTACTTGCACCATATTTCACAACAGACTTGATAGCTGATATTGGCAAAAGTAAATACAGCTTATTGATTGATGAGAGCAATGACATTTCTGAAACTAAGCTACTTGTAGTAGCTATTAGGTACTATTCAGAGACAACAAAGCAGTTTGTGGTTACTTACTTAGACTTAGTTGAAGTGAGTGACTGCAACGCGCAGGCAATATACAATACGTTAAAAGATTGTTTAAACAAGAATGGACTTGAGTTGCAAAGACTAGTTGCACTCGGCACGGACAATGCATCTGTCATGAGAGGTGTAAACAATGGAGAGTATACAAAATTAAAATCCGAAGTTCCTCATCTGGTACTAGAGAGGTATGTGTGTCATTCCCTTCAGCTGACAGTGTCACATGCTGCTGCTGCTTGTCTGCCCAGGAACATAGAGTTCATGATTAGAGAAACATATAACTGGTTTCCTCACTCAAGTCTTCATCAAGCAAAGAACAGGGAGTTGTTTGCTTCAATAGATAATGGAAAACATCCGCTGAAGGTTGTTCAATTAAACCAGACACAATGGATGTCCATTCAGTCTGACATTGTCAGAATATTGCAACAGTTGGTCGAGCTCAGAACTCATTTTGATATAGCAAGACTCAACGAGCGCTGTTATACAGCAGAACTTCTACATTCTATGTTTAGCGACATGAGAAACTATGTGTTTCTCATATTTCTCAAGCATATTCTAGGAGAAATTCAAAGTGTGAATAAGAAATTCGAAGCGGATATACAGGATCCAACAAAACTACTCAGCGATCTTGTCCAACTTACTGATTCTATCAGTTCAAAGGCTGATATTCCTGGGGGGGGGGGGGGGGAATAACAGAAAGAAATGCTATTCAAGATTATTTAGATCCTAATCCCGATCTAGGTTATGAGTTTGAGAAAAAAAATAGCAGGCTACAAGTTTCCTGATGAGAACAAATTCGTGGAAGGTGCATACAGTTTTTAATAGAGCTGTTGACACAGCTGCGTGAACGTTTGCCGGATAACGTTCGAGTGTTGCAGTCTATGTCATGTCTTAGTGGAAATGAATGTCTACAGCCAATGAATCCCTGTATATTGAATCACCCGCATCGATTTCCAGTGGAGAAAACGTCATCATATGCAGTGGACACAGACCAGTGACACACTTTGACTGTGGGAAGAAATAGCCTCATACCGGTGAAAATCCTTTTCAAGATCTTACAGATTTAGCTTTAACTGTGCTCATTTTGCCTAATTCAAATGCGGACGTGGAGCGTATTTTCAGTCAGATGGGAGTTATAAAATCAAAAAGACGGAACAGACTGAGCATCAAGAGTTTTGACAGCTGTTTTGACTATTATATATGAAATGAACAGATATGGCAAATGCTGTCATGATTATAACCTACCTAAGGATATTCTACGAAAAATTGGATCACATGAGGCATATAAACGTTTCTTTCCATCATCATCATCATCATCATCATCATCATCATCATCATCATCATCATCATCATCATCATCATCATCATCATCATCCTCCTCATCAATCATCATCATCATCATCAATCATCATCATCATCATCATCATCACCACCACCACCACCACCACCATCACCATCATCATCATCATCATCATCATCATCGCATGAGCAAACACAGCAGGAAATAGCTACATAAATTGAAGAGGAATTGTCTGATTGGGATTTGGCTGATCTGGAATAAACTTCATTCTAATATTCAGTGATAATAATAAATTATATTGTGCTACATTGTTAAATTTGTAATAAAAACCTTTGGTGCTTTTTTTTGTCTGTTTTGGTACTTTCCAAAAATATGTTGGTGCTTTTTGGGGTCGATTTTGCTGCTTTTTTCATCAAAAGAAGATGGCAATATTGGACACTCCACCAACTTTGGTAGTGTCTAACCTTCATTGTATAGTGAAGAACTTGCAGAATCTGTGTGCATGCTGCGCACGATAGAACTTCCTCGAAAATTGACCACAGAAGAGAAAGCTGAATAGGTAACTGCCCAATCTAAACTTCAGAATTGGAAAACCAACCCATCAAAAGAAGGCTGGGGGCAGACATGATCACCAACACCACCTGGCATGGTCTATAAGAAGATTGGCAGTACTCGAGACAGAAGGCTTTGGACAGACATCACCTACGCCACACAGCATGGATTATAAGAAGACTGGCAGTACAGGAGACAGAAGACTTGGGGCGGACATGGTCACCGACGCCACACGGCATGCACCGGAAGAAGAAAAGGGGATTATTATTATTATTATTATTATTATTATTATTATTATTATTATTATTATTATTATTATTATTATTATTATTATCATTATTATTATTCAACTTTATTTTAAAAGAGTTACAAATTGGACATACAGGCCCGTCTTACATTCGACCCTTCCAATTACTCAACTTTCTTTCATCAGTAGTGCATGATACATTCACATAGGAAAATACATTGTCAAATGAATTTTGTAAACATAAACAATGCATATTACAATGTTATGAGGCACATCCCTCACCCACCCACACATCTCCCTCCCACCCTCATACACCCCACCCACCCACACACATCCCCATACATCCACACACAGCCACACCCACTCATCCTCACCCCACCCACACATATCACCCACCCATACACACACGCCCTTCATCCACCACACCCCCACCCACACACACCCCTACCTATCCACATACCCACCCACCCACACACACCCTCACCCAGTCATACAATCTCTCATCCACACACATCCCCACACACACACCCCACCCACACACAACCCCACCCAAGACACACCAACCCACCCTTACCAATTAACACACATCTCCCCCAAAACACACCCATCCCCGTGTCCACACACACCCAACCACCCACCCATATCCACAGACCTCCAACCACCCAGCCAAGCACTCATCCCCTAACCACACATCCTCCCACTCACACCCCCACTAATCAATACCCCCGCACCAACCCACCCACCCACCCACAAACACATTCTTCACCCATCAATCCACACAACCCCCACAAACCAACACCCACACACTTCCTACCATCCACCCAAACACCCCCGCGCACACACACATCCCTCACCCACACACATCCCCCACCCACCACACATCCCTTCACCCACCCAAACATCCCCACATATCTTCCCACCAACCCATACATCCCACACCTACCGGCACATCCCTCACTCACACCCGCATCCCCCACCCACACACACACATCCCCCACCCACACTCATCTCCATACCCACTCATACGTCCCCCATCCATACACACATTCCCCACACAACCATCCCGGACCCCCATACACATCCCCCTACACAACTCCTTCCACACATACATTCCCCGCACACATACGTCCCCCACACACACTTCTTCACATCTAGACACATACATGATGCCTCACATAATCACTTAAACTAGTATGAACAAACTCTCACGTTACACACACACACATACACTAACGAATGTCGTGAGCATTTTCAAAAAATTATTTTAAAAAATTGAGAAATAATTGTACATATACATTGTGTAACTATAATAAATGGTGATGCAATTCAAATCTCTTCTCTCTCTCTCTCTCTCTCTCTCTCTCTCTCTCTCTCTCTCTCTCTCTCTCTTTCTCTCTCTCACACACACAAACACACACACACTTCACTCACTCTCTTTCTCTTTCTCTCTCTCTCTCTCTCTCTCTCTCTCTCTCTCTCTCACACACACACACACACACACACTTAACTAAATCTCTCACTCACTCTACAGTAATGTACATGTGTTCATATTACACATGATGCAATCAAGTGGCATTCAAAATGATAATATGAAAAATGAGAATATACAAAAAATATGGAATAGCATGTTACATGACATGCGTGCGCTCAGTTCAGGAAAGAGAGCGTGAATGAGAGAGAGAAAACAAAATAGTGAAAGAGAGATCTAGAGAGAGACATAGAGAGAGAGAAAGTGGGACAGACAGAGACACAGAGAGAGAGAGAGAGATGGGGAGAAAAATAGGGGAGAGTGAGTGAAAGAGAGA